>CM038705.1:37764356-37781856 GCA_021613375.1 Megaleporinus macrocephalus
TGGCTCTAATCTAGTACCTACAGACTAGTGGGTGATTTAGGACGCACCCCCTGTTTGTGTGGGTCTGCGAGATGCTGTAAAGTCTGTAGAAATGGACCAAATACACCACATAAAGACAGTAAAATACAAAGAAAATACATGTATAGTTGATTCTGAGTGCTGAACAGCTCAACATAGACAATAATGTGATGATTTAGGTATGCAGTTCAAACACTGCTCATCAAACTAATGCCTCAGCGAAGTTCCTGCAGAGGCCACGTTCACCTGCCTTCGGAAAACAATACGACATAATTGCCTTAAAAACAAGCAACAGCCTGACGTGGAGGCTTTGGTTTGCCGTGTCCACATGGCATGTGGCAGCCGGGCAGACAAAACAAGCAAGGTCTGTGATTGGTCAGTGCAAAAAAAAAGGTATACCAGGTATCAAAGATGGACAACTTTAAGGAGCTGCTCTCAGAACAGGTACAAAGGCATCGACACCTTAATGAAGAGTTGTTTTAAGACTCGTGCAGAGAAGCTGGCCTCCTTCACCAATTTGTAAAGCGCCTTGGAACTGAGAATAAAACAGTTCCTTCACTTTTTCTTTCTTCTATTGAAACAAAAACCACAGACAGTACGCAAGCTCGTAAGCTCGCTAGTAAGCTCCATTTTGCAAACATTTCGCAAGAAGTATGCTGAGGCCTTCACTCAAATCTTTTTCAGCGACCAAAGTGAGGAAGGTCACCACTTGAAAGGTGTTAATCAATCCATGGGACAACAGTCTTGCATTCAATGTCCGAATGAGATGAATAAACCTAGCCAGAGCGTGAGAGTGTGTTATTTGAGGACAGCCTTGAGTGAGAAAGATCACAGTGTTAACGTCTTGCATTGGAGGAACAGCGGCCGTAATAACCAAGTCTGTCCAGTGACTGTTAACCAAGTTACCACAGTAACGGTCTCCAGTGATGATAAAAACTCAACACTGCTTTAAAAAACTTTAGGATGACACTACTACTCCCACACATAACATATGTGACATCTGGGTCATGTGATACGTTAATACCACCTTTATTGTACCCAACGTAGTAGAAATGATTCTACTGGTTGAACGTGCTCAGTGCTGCAAGTAGATATGTTTACTCTATAAAAAGCCATATATGTATATTAGGGGTGCAAGAAAATATCAAAATCTTGAATTTTGCGATATCATGTTTAGTGATACTGTATTAATTCTCAAAAATACAGTATTTTATTACTAATAAACAGTTTATATGCAAAGATTCCTGGCAGTTGTGTGTTGTGTTTACACCTCTGACCACTAGATGGCAGTGTTGTAATCCATTTTCAGCTCCACTCCAACATCAACAAGCAGCACAAGAGGCAATGCTATTGTATGCATTGGCAAACCTGCTTACTTTGCTTGCAGCATTGCAATATATTGATTCGTGACCGCTGTATCACGATACGTATTGTATTGCCAGGTTTTTGCCAATACACAGGGTGTTTTTAAAAAATAGATTTTTCAATTCAAATCAATCTTCATTTGAATAATCCGATATCGATTCGTATAAACCCGAGGTCGACCCCCCAGTCTTGCGCGATCAGCCCTTGTTTTTCGTGCAACAAGATCTGGCTGGGGGCGCACATCAGTTAAGCATGGCTGGAGCACAAGTGAAGGCACCCCAGAACTTGAAAGCAGATGTCTGGCTACATTTTGGATTCAGAAACCAGGACAGTATATAAACATATAAACACTAATGTTTTTAGTAATGGTAGGTTGACTGTTCCTTGTACATTTACCACATTAGTTCTCTAAAAATATCTTTTCATATTCAAACAAAACATATTATTGTAACTGAAATATCCCTAAATGAATCAATATTGAATTTAAACGAATCGGATCGGAAAACAAATTAAATTGGGACCTTGTGCATCGAGATCGAATCGATCCGGGAAATCATTGGCGATACCCAGCCCTAGCCCTAACATATATGAGAAACACATTTAAGGACATAATTGCTCTCGTACAAGCAGGCCAAACTTCATATTTCATATGGCCTCGAGTGAAGATGGCAACAGACTGAAATTTACTGAAAATTAATAAAGGAATATAACCGTTATTTTCACAGTTAGTGATGGAAAATGAATCTTTTTGCCAGCACAAGGCTTAGCTCTAAGTAGACTATACTTCAAAGGAAAAAAAAACTCTGAAGTACTTGCAGCTATTTGAAGCAAAACATCTCTCTGTTTGTGTTGATTTTAATTTTTCTATAGCATTTGTACCTGGCACCTGTTCTTTATATCCTGTGAAAGTTTCATAACTAATGGACCAATAGAAATGCTTCAGAGTCTCATGGAATAAAACCTCTTTACCTTAATTTAACTGATATTTATGGGTATATATATATATATATATATATATATATATATATATATATATATATATATATATATGTATATATCTTCGCTGTCCAATGAAAAACATTTTTTTATTTTTTGTTAAGTTTTTTACTTCATTTCAACATGCCAGTGGTCATTAATATTATGTGAAAATGTCAAAATCTGTTTTTTATGTATATGAAAACCCATAAAGGTATCAGCATTACCATCAACCCTCCAGGAGAGTTGATAAAACCTAGAATGGGCAATGCGCAATTATACTTATATTCAAGTCCCAATGTGTTCAAGATGATCTTCAGTGTTCCAGTAAGCGTTAAGACCTTTCATACAGTTAATGTGTGGCAGACAGATAATAGAGTGCATTGTGTGAGCGTCTCCAGACAGATAGAGCAGTCCTGGTTGGGCTAACCTGTCTGTCTGCACTGTGTCTGAACACTATACTCATGCCACTGTGGTTATCAAGTCTGCGAGGCTGACAGAGGCGCACGGTGTGGTTAGCCGGCATAATAACAGGTTCACCAGGTGCATGTTTGACGTAACTTGGTGGTTGTTTTGCACACGGCTCTCAGTAGTTCTGAAAAGCCTCCGGTACTTTTAACCAGAGACTGTGAACGTAGGGATAAAGCATTTCATCTGTTTGAGCCTGCTCAAGTTGAGAGCTGAAATCATTATTTTTGCCTTTGCCTGTTTGAAAATTACTGTTTCCTATCACCAGCACCGTGCATGACTGTAAACATCTGTGTAATTCCTCAAGTACAACTCAAGGATGGCTCATTTCCTTCTCGTCTGCTCTTTTCCAGCCTTACAATGTCACTGTCACCGCTGCCCCAACTCCACGTGCACCACGGACGGCCTGTGCTACGTGTCCTTAACCAAGTCTGGAAGCAAGACCTCGGTGCAGAGCTGGTGCATCAGTGAGACGGAGCTGATCCCGCGCGATCGCCCCTTCGTCTGCGCGCCCTCCACCAAGGACGACACGGGCATCTACCCCATGTGCTGCAACACTGACTGGTGCAACAAGAACTTTGACCCTAAAATTATCCCAGGTGAGAGCGCTCAGAAAACGAGGTGCATATGTTTTAAGCAGGGTTTAAGCAGCCTTACCGCTCGCATATACTATTCAAAGACGCTGCTGAATGGACCAATAGAAATGCTCCAAAATCATCCTTGCATTGATTCTTGATGCTTGTTTGTCTTTGGACAATCACGATTTGCTGTGCCATTAATCCTAAACTCAAGTAATTGAATTGAAAGATATATTAAATTTGATAACACCCACTCCCTTAGAGTTTGATGTTATTTGTCTACGTTATTATATAAGTTCCATAACATACTGCTAAGTATGTTTTGGCCACTACACACATGAAAACTAAGCTTCAGTAACAGTCTTTTGTTGAATTGGCTGCTTTTGTGATGCCACAACAACAAATTTATCCATCTGTTAAACTTACAGCCGTTTAGCCCGTTTACACTGCCGCGTGTGCCTTTTAAATGAGCCACAATACAGGACAACTAATTAAAACCGAGATCATTAGCATGCATCAATTTTAAAGGCACGAAAACAGTGTAAGGGATGAGGAGAGGTTGGACGAGGGTCATGAAAAAAATGAAGAAATAAACACATTTTAATAGTAGAATTAATGAGAAAACTGAAAACATCATTATTTAAGCACAGCCTGCACAGACTCTACTCACTATGTACTCAGACTAGTCATCATTTTTTAATTTATTATTATTTTTATAATAGCCTGAAAATCAAGGGTATTAATACGGAACGTGTCCTTCAATCTGAGGAGGCTTTACACTAGTTGTTGGAACATTGGTGTGAGGATCTGATTACATTCAACCACGAGAGCATTAGTAAGGTCAGGTACTGATGTTGGATGATCATGATGTTTTGAAAACACAAATGTTTTGAAAACACAAACACCACTCCAGCTTATCTCCAAACATATTGGAGGAAGCATGCACCTCCATAGAGTGCAGTTCTGCAACTCCACAGCTCAATGCCAGGGGGGCTTCATAACACTTGATGTTGGGCACGATGACCTCAGGCTTCAAAGCGCACCATTCCATTGGCAATGCTTGTCTATGGGTGTTATACGAGCTGTGTGTAAGTGTAAGAGCACACACTGGGAGCACTACCGTAGCCGAATTCACTCCTTAGAATAGGTGTCTGGATACTTTTGGACATGATCCTTCTCCTCCTCTCAAAAGCCATAGCAATCTGCTTGATCTGAGAAATGCACATCATTTAATTTCTTTTCCACCGTGTATCAGTGTGAACTGAAGCGTCGGTATGTAGCAATTTCAAAGACGTCCACCTGCAATAGAAGCAGCAGATAAAGACAGGCATTTCTTTAAACGTACAGCGTTTATTGAACCTGCTGCCCACACCCAGAGTTTGCACACACGCACACCCTATCTCTAACGAACTCGCCCACTCAATATCCACCCAACGCACTTTGTGCCAACACACTGTGGGTTTGTGCAGGAACTCTGTTATTAAGTTATTACCCGGATCGCGTGGTGGAAAGCTGTTTTGTGCGCTCGGTTTTGCTCTTAAATAGCCACGCCATCAATCTCCCCGGCAGCCTTGAAGCACCAAAACCAAAGCCGAATCTCCCCCTCAATCACAACAGACAGTAACAAGCAATTACAGCAGAGGCTCAGCGCGCGGTGAGAATGGGTCCAGGAAGCTTTGAGGAGGTAACGTGGTAATTTCTCTCCACGTCCCTATTCACCTGCTGCTGCCTCGCAGTCACGGCAGCGTTCGTTCCAGTCATTCGGGGGGATTTATATATGAAAAAGAAATCTTTGAGGTTCGACGACATCTCTTCAACCAGCTCATACATGCATGCACGCGTAGGTAGACGAACAAAAAGGGCCGCCCGAACCCTTTCTCCAACCCCTTTTCATTCGTCTACCGAGTAGCCCTCATATGGGTGTCGCGCAGAAGGTCACATTTCTATCATAGCTGCTCAAGAAGGTACGGCCGTCCACTCCACACGACTGGCAGAGCGTGTCACTGTTTCCTGATAGCCCGCTGCCCCGGAGTCTAGACAGCCAGCTCATTGTTTCATAAATAAACACATTGGCGCGCTAATTGCACATAAGGCAGCATAAGAGGACGAGTCACAAGAGAAGACAGCCAGGCTTGACTCATCTGTGTCCTGAGAGCCAGACATGGACGAAAACCTTCTGCAGAAAGATGAACTCAGAAAGGAATTTTCTTCTTTTTTTGCCATTCAAACTAAAACATGTGCTCCATTGGGTAACAGGCGGTTTTAACTAGTTTCATTCAAGTCGGTAAATTCCTTGACTGAGCAAGACAAAGAATCAAAGGAACGTTCTTTATTGATCCAGGTCTTACAAACCTTCAGGACTGGAGAAAGGACAGAAACAGAATAATACCAGTGAAAAGATGGGTATTAACTTGTTGGGTATTAACTTGTTCATGGGAAAATTAATGTATGTGCCTGACTACGTACTGGAGTCAGAGCCAAACAGTCTCTAGATGTGTTTTTGTCAAATTCTGTTTCAAAATGCTGCTTATTTTGCCTTTAAGTGTTCATCATCTTTCAGAAGCACTCATATTACAGTGAACACAGACCAAAACAAAGAAAAAATCAGGTGTAGTGAAAAGTAGTTTTTTTTTGTGTGAGTTGTGTGAGTTGGGGGTGTTTTAGTATAGGTTGATGCGCATGCACATTGAGAGTGCCCATACTGTGTGCTAGCATAGGCTAAAGCTAGCATAGCTGCCTAAACCTTAAGTTGACAATTAGTGAAGACACTGCACCAGCCTCGCAGTCTACCACCTTAAATTTAAGAAAGCTAACCTGTTCCATCATCTTCCAACAAACCACCACACAGAGTATGAAGAGAGTATGAACACAGTATGAGGAGTATAAAGAGAGTATGAGGAGTATAAAGAGAGTATGAGGAGTATAAAGAGAGTATGAGGAGTATGAACAGAGTGTGAGGAATATGAAGAGAGTATGAGGAGTATGAAGAGAGTATGAGAAGTATGAACAGAGTGTGAGGAGTATGAACAGAGTATGAGGAGTATGAACAGAGTGTGAGGAATATGAAGAGAGTATGAGGAGTATGAACAGAGTATGAGGAGTATGAAGGGAGTATGAGGAGTATGAACAGAGTATGAGGAGTATGAAGAGACTATGAGGAGTATGAAGAGAGTATGAGAAGTATGAAGAGAGTATGAGGAGTATGAAGAGAGTATGAGGAGTATGAAGAGAGTGTGAGGAGTATGAAGAGAGTATGAGGGGTATGAAGAGAGTATGAGGAGTATGAACAGAGTATGAGGAGTATGAAGAGAGTATGAGGAGTATGAAGAGAGTATGAGGAGTATGAAGACTTTAACCAGTTAAGGTTTCTGGTGAAACACACACTAAGCAAACTTCAGTGGAGTCATCCACTAATCAGGGACACGGGAAGCTGGATAAAGCGGAAGATGATGGATGGATATTAATATCCTTTAAGAACTGCAAGCTGGTAAAATAAAAGACTTTAACAAACACATTATTATTATCAGCAAAATTACAGAAAATATCCACGTATCAGTTTTTGTCAGTATCACACAACCCTGGTGTGCGTCACAGTGACTAATGGGTGGTATTGATGCTTGCCCAAAAACAAGTTAGCATAGCTGTGGGCGTGAATTTAGTTTAGATGAATAATAAAAACGATTAAAACTATTATGAATAAATGCATTGAGAAGAAACGTTTCAAGACGCGACCACTTCCATATAAACACGACGAAGAAGAAACAGTGGGACTTTTTGAAGATTGTTGTGAGTCGGTTAGAATTTTTAAACATGATGTAGCTTCGCCGTTTACTCTGAACTGCCCTCTACTGGAAGTGTTGCTCAACAACCATGTCAACGGAGCTGACGCAGAGAAGTGTGTGGGGAGAATAAATGAGCCTTTACACTGTCATAAAAACCTTACCTTAACATTTAAATAATATAATATCAGTACTTGACTTCTGTATATACAGAGTACAAGATTGCCTCATTGCTGTACTGTATTCCATCCTTATTGTTTACTTCACTTCAATGTTCTCTGTTACACAGTACCAGTCAGTTCCAGTGTAGTGAGACCACCTTTCTCTCTCTCTCTCTCTCTCTTTCTCTCTCTTTCTCAGAGCCAACAGTGACGACTCCCTCGCTGGGGCCCGTCGCTCTGGCGGCCGTCATCGCTGGACCAGTTTGCGTGCTCTGCTTCGTGTTGGTCACCATCTTCTACATCTGCCACAGTCGCTCGGTCATCCACCACCGTGTGCCTAATGAAGAGGACCCCTCTATGGACCACCCCTTCATTACCGTGGGAACCACACTCAAAGACCTCATCTATGACATGACCACGTCTGGATCAGGCTCAGGTGAGGAGTGTTTCTTCCAGCGACGGGGGTTTTAACTCTGTCTGCAATTCAAACAGTCGCATATTTAAATGAAGTGTTTGGATATATATATATATATAAGAAAGCAATTTCAATGCACTTCAAAACACAACAGCTGTAATAGTCATTAGTAGGGCTGTGTATTGGCAAGAACCTGGTGATTCAGTACACATCGTGATACAGCGGTCACGATTCAGTATATCACGATATACTGCGATACTGCAAGCAAAGTTATGTATTGTGATATTTTTAAAATCCTACTATTAAAACACACCTCTATATGAACAGGTTTGCCAGTACTTACAATAGCATTGCGTCCTTGTGCTGCTTGTTAGTGTTGGAGTGGAGCAGAAAATGGATTACAACACTGCCATCTAGTGGTCAGAGGTTTAAGCACAACACACAATGATTCACTGTCTGCCAGGAATCTGTGTATTGATGCTGTGTTTTTGAGAATCAATACAATATCACGAAACATAATATCCTGATATTCGATATTTCAATATTTTCTTACACCCCTAATCACTAAGTCATCTGGGTATTAATATTGGCATTAAATACGTCCCACAAATACCCATCCTTAAATTTGACTGCCATTTAAAAAAATTGACAGCAAATACTGCTTATGAAAACTTATGAAATGTTTTGAGGCTAGAGTAGTAATTAGCTACTGAATAACCCCCAGGCATGTACCTCTCACACACCGAAACATGTTCCACTTTCAGACCAGACAGCAGTTCTTCTGTATTACACAAAACCAAGCAGTGACTATAAAGACCATTTAAAAACAACCTTAACAAACAATATATCAACATCAGCTCCACAGCGTTCAACAACCACATCTATCTCCACTAATCAGGCGGCTGATTTTTCATGTCCGTACCTGATTTACAAACACGCGCGAGTCTCAGCACCCGAGTGGAATTTTTCTAACCAGATCAGTGTTTTGTGGGAAAAGAGGCGCCATGTAGACCTGCTGAATATTCAGTCAAATAAGACTAAACACTCGCACGCACTGCCCGAGACAGAGATATGCAAACAAAACAGCGACAAGGCAGGCAGTCGTGCAGAGACGGAGAGGCGAGGCAGGAAAAGCAAGGCAGGTATTCACGCGTCTCAGCGTGTAATTACAGTGGAGCATAATCACTCAACAAAAAGGCAGAGACCCTGTAGCCTCCGAGACGTCACACCCAAGTCTCGGGCTGAAAGAGACGCCACAGAGAGCAAGAGAACCCGTGTAGCAGCGTGTTGGAGTATACACACATACAAACATCTCAGTATTTGTTTACTTAATCAGGTATTTGAATACGACACCAGTAGTTGAACATTTTGTGCACATCTTGCCGTCTGAAAAATATTTAGCTGGCCATGTAGGGCCACACAAAAAGCTGAGCACGTCTAATGCTTTCACATTAAGCAACATCTACATGGAACAGTAATGAAATATATTTAAATCAGTGCTGGTCAACGTGAATTACAGTTTAAACACTATTTTCTAAGTGGTGTCATTGAGATTGCACATCTTTACATTTTTGTATCTCTTTGATCAAAAATATCCCAAAAAATTATATATTTTTTATATAGTATAGGTAGTGTGTGTGCACATGCGCTCACCACTAGGGGTGTGCCATATCGTATCATACACAATAATATTGAACGATATTATACCCTGAGATATCGTGCCATATCACCCATCCCTAATTATCACTTCAGGTACTACTTTTTCTGTTTTTAGGAGAAAAAAAAATTAACACTTTTCTCATTTCCTATTATATATCTACTAGAGACAGATTTTATCTGTTCAGTATCATTTATTTTACTTCAGTTCTGGATATATGGAGATATTTGGAGTGCATTATTTAGTATCTGGACATTCTGGATCATTGACTTCTGTTGCAATCTGATGAAAATTCTTTTGCCATATCATATAGTATGCAAAAATAAAATGTAATTTTGTTGCAAATGTTTTGTCATATTGCCCAAGAGCATCGCTATCGCTGAAATACCACGAAATATCGTGATATTATTGTAGGGCCATATCGCCCACCCCTACTCACCACTGTGAATCTGGTTTTTATTCAGTTGCCAGTCAAACAGTCATTCAGTACTAGACAGAACAAATCATTGAACGAGTTTGAAATGACTTCAGTTGTGAGAAACCGCGACCGCTGAGGTGTAGAAGAATTTCCCTGAAATATCCCTTTTACAAAACTGAAAGTAAGTCTCCTGGAAAGAGTGGCAGCTGTAATGAAGCTAAATAGTGGACACACTAAACACTGAAATATATTATATTTTATATTTTAGATGTTTTTTCTGCACTGCATTGAACGGCCGTTTTGAAAGGAAATTAAGTGAAATGAAAGGCAGTTCTGTACCTCCTCAGTCTCCTCACCGAGCAAACTAACAGGGTATCATAACCACACCAGCTCTTTAGCTCCTCCTGGCCTAATCAGACGAGTGAGAACCAGTGCAGTAAACAAGTAATCTCTAAAAAAAACTATTACCTAGGTCTGCACCTAATGATTTTTTTTATTAGTCAATTAATTTTTAGAGTACTCTAATTTTTAGAGTAATGTGAATGTGTGTTTATATATATATATATATATATATATATATATATATATATATACCCTATCAGTCAAAAGTTTGGGATCACAGTGAAATTTTCCTGTTTTCAATGGAGTATCTTCTTCCTTAACACAACAATGGACTGACGGGTCTCTAAAGAAAGTTGTTTCTTTCTGGTCATTTTGAGTCGGTCAGCAAACCATCAACTGCTAATGCTTCAGATACTAAACTAACCTAGAATGTTGTTCTCCCTTTTATACTCACTTATTAGTAGAATGTTTTTCAGCTGTGCATCACAATTGAGCAAGAGTGTCCTAACAACCAATTAACCCAATAACATCCTTAACTTGGATTGGTGGCCGTACCAGGAGATTTAGACAGAGGACTGAGAATTACTGATAATAGGACTATATGCAAAATAAGCCTCTATACAAAAATAGACTTTTATACAAACATTTTTATTCTTTAAAAATCATCTGATACACTTACAATAATTGTGAAATGAACAATATTGTTTGTAAATTGCATGAAAATTGCATGAAATTAAATTCTAAAGTGATCCTAAACTTTTGAGTGGTAGTGTGTATATATATATATATATATATATATATATATATACAAACACACACAATACATATTGAAGGGTACCTTAAACTCACATAGTCTATAAATAGTTAAAAAGACTAACAGTATATGCTCAGACTGGACTTTTAGAGGCACAAATGATACGTAGCCTACAGAGTTTGTGGACCATATATTTTGGCAGAGTGTCGTTTGAGAAGCAGCTGTGTGTGTTTTAAAGCTCCCGCGGTATCGAGAACAGTCTTAGGTTCTACACTGGACGATTAAGAAACTGTTAGTAATGAGACTTTTCAAGTACTCTCACTACTGAAAGAAACGTTACA
This sequence comes from Megaleporinus macrocephalus, assembly GCA_021613375.1. NCBI lineage: Eukaryota > Metazoa > Chordata > Actinopteri > Characiformes > Anostomidae > Megaleporinus > Megaleporinus macrocephalus. The sequence continues at coordinate 37,775,628 of CM038705.1, forward strand.
CGTGTTAATAATCTTAAAATAATCTGATAAAATAAGAACAACTAGTGAACAGGTGCTGTCCTGCTGCTGTGCTGATGAAGCTCTACGGGATGTTTGAGCTTCAAGGTCACGTGTATAGCAGCTGTACTGTTGTGATCATCTCCACTGTGCAGAGCTGACAGAGCACCACACTGTTGTGTTTCTGTGTGAAACACTCCCTCAACTTCAGATACACACGAGCGATTGTTTGTAGCTGCAGCTTGCGCTCTGGATAAATCCATGCTTTCAGTAGACGCAGCCACCTTTGCATTTCGTAATCGATTAAGTCGACGCGTCGTCCCAGCCCTACTGTACCCCTATACTGCGCTCTCATTTACTGCAGAGTCTGAGTTTATAGGAACATCTCTTTTGGCTCTGTATGTATTCACTCTCTGTGTGTTTTGTCTTCTCAGACTTGCTCTCGATTCTGCACACTCTTTATCTTGGAGTTAACTGAGACAGTTTGAGCTTTTTACTGCCTAAATAAGTGGATAGAAGTTGAAATAAACACCCTCCGGTGCTTTGAGCGCATGTCCTTATTGCCTCTATCATCATTTACTTTGCTTTTCTCCTCAGAACCTTATTGGTTTCTAAGGTGCTTTGACACCAGGACCTGGCCTGAGGTGCCATGAATATTTCTCTTTGTGTGTTTTTGTATCCAAGGCAATTTCTCATGAGCTCAGTCGAGCTGGTCATTATGCTGTGCCGCTAGCCTCCGAGGCCGTCCTTGCTCTGTGCTGCTCTCCTCGGCAGGCCAAAACCTCCGGACGATTGACAGCACGCTCCATTTGCCACCTTCGTCTTCCCCCATTCTTCTTTTTTTTTCGATTCTTCTCTCCTTTTCATCCTGTCTTTTCCTCACAGACGCCGCTCGTCCTCTTCAGTGCCGCTCAGCCGCTGCACCCACACTGTCGTGATTACAGAACTCATAGGGAGGTTGAAAAGAGTGAAAAGGAGACACTGTTCTCGCCGCTTTCTTTTTGCATTCCACTCCGTGAGTGCCCTCGACGAGCGTCCTCAGTAAATTTCGAGCCACAAAGTTGGACTCAAGGTGGAACTTGAGTGCGCTCTTTCCTCCTTCGTGCGTGAAAGAATTGTTGTTTTTCAACGTGGCTTCACAATTGAAACGTAATCCTTGGTGCCATTTGAGAAGTTCTGCTTTGTAGTTTATTGAGAGGAGTGACGAGTGTGGATTGAAAAAACGTTGAGTCAGTGCCGCGTTTGGAGAACAGAAGATATTCGTTATTATTTGAAATGAAGTACAGACAGAAAAGGCAACCGTTTTCAGTTTGTGGCAAAATATGGTTATATTTATCATAGGGGTGAGCAAGACTGACAAAAACTGATATCTGGATATTTTCTGTAAATTTTGTTGATATCAGAATCAGAAATACTTTATTGATCCTAAGGGAAAATTGCAGTAATTACAGTGGAAGCTGGTTATGTAGAAGAATAAACACTCAGAAATTTGCAATATGTACACATATATAAGTCTTATAATACAATAGAATAATAAAATATAAAGTGACTGTGGCTCATATATAAGTCTTATAATACAATAGAATAATAAAATATAAAGTGACTGTGGCTCATATATAAAGTCTTATAATACAATAGAAGAATAAAATATAAAGTGACTGTGGCACATATATAAAGTCTTATAATACAATAGAAGAATAAAATATAAAGTGACTGTGGCACATATATAAAGTCTTATAATACAATAGAAGAATTAAATATAAAGTTACTGTGGCTCATATATAAAGTCTTATAATACAATAGAATAATAAAATATAAAGTGACTGTGGCTCATATATAAAGTCTTATAATACAATAGAAGAATAAAATATAAAGTGACTGTGGCACATATATAAAGTCTTATAATACAATAGAATAATAAAATATAAAGTGACTGTGGCACATATATAAAGTCTTATAATACAATAGAAGAATAAAATATAAAGTGACTGTGGCACATATATAAAGTCTTATAATACAATAGAATAATAAAATATAAAGTGACTGTGGCTCATATATAAAGTCTTATAATACAATAGAATAATAAAATATAAAGTGACTGTGGCTCATATATAAGTCTTATAATACAATAGAATAATAAAATATAAAGTGACTGTGGCTCATATATAAAGTCTTATAATACAATAGAAGAATAAAATATAAAGTGACTGGCACATATATAAAGTCTTATAATACAATAGAAGAATAAAATATAAAGTGACTGTGGCTCATATATAAAGTCTTATAATACAATAGAAGAATAAAATATAAAGTGACTGTGGCTCATATATAAGTCTTATAATACAATAGAAGAATAAAATATAAAGTGACTGTGGCACATATATAAAGTCTTATAATACAATAGAAGAATAAAATATAAAGTGACTGTGGCACATATATAAAGTCTTATAATACAATAGAAGAATAAAATATAAAGTGACTGTGGCACATATATAAAATCTTATAATACAATAGAAGAATAAAATATAAAGTGACTGTGGCTCATATATAAAGTCTTATAATACAATAGAAGAATAAAATATAAAGTGACTGTGGCTCATATATAAGTCTTATAATACAATAGAAGAATAAAATATAAAGTGACTGTGGCTCATATATAAAGTCTTATAATACAATAGAAGAATAAAATATAAAGTGACTGTGGCACATATATAAAGTCTTATAATACAATAGAAGAATTAAATATAAAGTGACTGGCACATATATAAAGTCTTATAATACAATAGAAGAATTAAATATAAAGTGACTGGCACATATATAAAGTCTTATAATACAATAGAAGAATAAAATATAAAGTGACTGGCACATATATAAAGTCTTATAATACAATAGAAGAATAAAATATAAAGTGACTGTGGCACATATATAAAGTCTTATAATACAATAGAAGAATAAAATATAAAGTGACTGTGGCTCATATATAAAGTCTTATAATACAATAGAAGAATAAAATATAAAGTGACTGGCTCATATATAAAGTCTTATAATACAATAGAAGAATTAAATATAAAGTGACTGGCACATATATAAAGTCTTATAATACAATAGAAGAATAAAATATAAAGTGACTGTGGCTCATATATAAAGTCTTATAATACAATAGAAGAATAAAATATAAAGTGACTGTGGCTCATATATAAAGTCTTATAATACAATAGAAGAATAAAATATAAAGTGACTGTGGCACATATATAAAGTCTTATAATACAATAGAAGAATAAAATATAAAGTGACTGTGGCACATATATAAAGTCTTATAATACAATAGAAGAATAAAATATAAAGTGACTGTGGCACATATATAAAGTCTTATAATACAATAGAAGAATAAAATATAAAGTGACTGTGGCTCATATATAAAGTCTTATAATACAATAAAAGAATAAAATATAAAGTGACTGGCTCATATATAAAGTCTTATAATACAATAGAAGAATTAAATATAAAGTGACTGGCACATATATAAAGTCTTATAATACAATAGAAGAATAAAATATAAAGTGACTGTGGCACATATATAAGTCTTATAATACAATAGAAGAATAAAATATAAAGTGACTGTGGCACATATATAAAGTCTTATAATACAATAGAAGAATAAAATATAAAGTGACTGGCTCATATATAAAGTCTTATAATACAATAGAAGAATTAAATATAAAGTGACTGGCACATATATAAAGTCTTATAATACAATAGAATAATAAAATATAAAGTGACTGTGGCTCATATATAAAGTCTTATAATACAATAGAAGAATAAAATATAAAGTGACTGTGGCTCATATATAAAGTCTTATAATACAATAGAAGAATAAAATATAAAGTGACTGTGGCTCATATATAAAGTCTTATAATACAATAGAAGAATAAAATATAAAGTGACTGTGGTTATAATAATAAGTACATATATACTGTATACAGCAGTATGAGTTTAGAAGTAAGAAGTTATTGCACATTTGAGTTGTTGCACACTTAATTAAATTATTGTTCTATTGTTATTACTGTACATGTGAAAGGTGTCGTACGTTAGGAGAGGAGTTATAAAGTCTGACCTCCTGTGGCGTTCTGTAGTGCATTTTGGCTGATATCAATAATAAACAATGATTTGTATTATTTAAAAATGTGTTTAAATACCAAATGCTTAAAGAAATAGAGAAAAAAACAAATACTATTTTCGAAAGCTTGGGGAAGTTCTACAAATAAAGAGATGAAGCAGAATTAATAATAATTAATAATTTATTATAAGTGCCTGTAGTGTTCATCACTTACGCACCGTTGTAGTTTCCAACAATGCATTATGAAAGGATGATTACGAACGACTTTACATACTACATTAGTTACGAAGTCTGTCTGGAAACATTCCTAATTTTAAGTGTGTTCTTAAGTATGAAGTTACGAAGTGCTTAGCGTTAAGAACGTTTTAGGAAACGCCCCCCAGGTTAGGTGTGGAGTGATCTTTACCGACTGCTTTCTTACAAAGTCTGTAAACTGCCGTCTTCTGAGCAACGCCAGTCTTTTCAGATCCAAACCAGCTCCAGTGAAGATGATCCTCGCCTAGGAGTTAAATCTAAGGCAGTAGACTGCAAAGCTTGTGGTGTCTTGCTCTGGTGCAGTGTGTTCACTCTTTTTCAGCTTTAGGTGTGTTGTTTAGGCAGCTATGCTAGCTGTAGTCTATACTAGCACACAGTATGGGCGCTCTGAATGCACACGCGCAGCAGCCTGTACAGGCATTCTCTTCCAGTCAGCAGTGTACTTGATAACGTCACCTCGCACATCGTTAACACTGCAATTAAGATATTATCATACAAATATCGCAATGCCTAATTTGTCATTACAAAGATAAATAAATAATGCAGACTCAAACTAAACAGAACAGAACGTAAATGACACTCAGTGTATAGATCAGTTGTTTTTATGTTAGTTAAGTTAAATTATATTTCACTTATATTTCACAACTTGTCAACAAAAATAAATGTAAGTAATTATAAAAGTATGCAGGTTTCATTAGGTGTTGATGCAGACGCCAGTGTTTGACTTCATTATGCTGTGCCGCTAGCCTCCGAGGCCGTCCCTGCTCTGTGCTGCTCTCCTCAGCTGGCCAAAACCTCCGGACGATTGACAGCACTCGCCACCTTCGCCACCTTCGTCTTCCCCCATTGTTTTAGCCCTGATACCAACTCTAGTGAACTTATTTTAGCGTGTGCATGAGAGCTTTTATCTGACCAGTGGCTGGCAGCTAAGCATTGATTGGATTGTGCGAACCTTGTGTGCTCAGTCTGTGCGGTTCTGTTCTGCATATGTTCTGTTCTGTGGACAGTGTGTTCCGTTTGCCTCCTAATGGCCTGCCCTTCCATTTCTGCTGCCGTACCAGTGGCACTCAAAAGACTGTAAACTGAGCTTTAAATCACCAGTCGGGCTGCACTCGTCTGGCCACGGGGCTCAGGTTTATTTCCTTCTTCTTCAGAGGTGATGACGATGCTTCTTTCAGTTCCGTTACTTCAACCCACACTTTTCATTGTTAACGCGGGACGTGCTACACGGTGTAGTCATTTCAGGGTCTCAGCTTTAGATTAGTTTTAAACTAATTAGCATCACATTATCGCCTCCCAGTCACAGCGATGTGTCGTGGATAAGCTCTGAGTATCGTAGGTTCATCAAGTTTTGTTTTGATAGTCTAGATTCTTGCTGAGCGCCTGGTCTTTTGGAGCCCAGCCTTTCAATCAGCAGCGGTGAATGAGCCCGCCGTTTCTGCTGCACAGGGCTAATGGAACTGATACAATCACTGTTTCATTCGGCTCTTGTCATGGATACTAGAGCAGATGTTCTTATTGTGGTCTTCAGATTTAAGGAACTGAAGACAGGAATAGAACCCCTTGTCCAGAAGTCCTTAGAACATTACTTGCCCGTCTTTGCAGCCCATTCATTGGAAGTAGAGTTACTACTGCCATTGCTATGTGCCACTTTCCTATCAACAGATTTGCATCCAGTACCAATCATAATAAAATATCTTCTCTACTACTTACAAATAAAAATATAAAAGTTCTGTTTCACTCATTTCTGTCTTTCTTCTCTCTCTCTCTCTCTCTCTCTCTCTCTCTCTCTCTCTCTCAGGCCTGCCCTTGCTGGTGCAGAGGACCATCGCCAGAACCATCATCCTACAGGAGAGCATA